>JAGDVL010000006.1:2465963-2490841 GCA_017657105.1 Fusarium acaciae-mearnsii | reverse complement strand
AATTAAATAATTAAATAATTAAATAATTAAATAATTAAATAATTAAATAATTAAATAATTAAATAATTAAATAATTAAATAATTAAATAATTAAATAATTTAATAATTTAATTATATTATATATACTGGTAAGTTATTCTTTTAAATAATAAAAAAGTAATACTTTTAATTATAATAAAATAGAAGTTTAATAGTAGAAAAGGAATATATTAGTAAGGTTATAAGGCTTATTAACTATAAAACTCTATATTAAAATAAAGCCTTACAAATTTTATAATAATAGCTTATACTTTTTTTCCTTTATATTTAATAAAATAATTAGAAAGAATAATAAGTAAGTAATTAATTAAGTTATTTAATACTTAATATATAATATGTTAAGTTAGCCTTAATTATAATTAAGATATTATTTATTAATTTTAACTATAAGTAAGAGCTTTAGTCTTTTTAATATTTATAAAATTCTTAATAAAAGATATATTTAAATTAAAAACTTAAAATAATAAGGTTTTCTTAATAACTAGTATTTCTAAAAAGAATATATATATTATTACTAATAAAAAAAGTATCTCTTAGGCTATTTATATAGTAGATATTTCTTCCTTCTATAATATAATATCAAGTAACTTTAAAGTGCCTACTTAATCTATTAAGTCGTCAGTTAATCCCTCGTCTATTTACCGCTCGATATAGCTAACTGATATTATAGGGATTATATAATAATATAGCCTTAATAAAGAAGCCTATGGAGTTATAGCTCTAGCTATCTAGAAGACTATTTCCTTACTAATAAAGGTATAAATTAGGTTATCTCGCTTAGTAACTACAGTAAGGATCTAAAGTAGCTAAAGCATAAGGTAAGGAGCCTCTAAGAATAACTATAGCCTTATTAAGTTAATTACCTTAAGCTATAAGGTTCTCTTACTCTTTATAAGGCGCTTTTAATTTAAGAAGCTAGGCCAGATAGTGCTAGAGCTTAAGAAGGAGCTTATAAGCTTATAAGACCTTAAAAAGAGGCTTATAGGAAGGCTTAATATCTATAAAGATAAAATTGCCTTCCTCTATATAGTTAGATTAGATTATCAGTATAGAGTCTAATATTGAGACTTTAAGTATTAGCTTATTTAAGTTAATAAGGCTTTTAATAATACTATTATTAAGGTAATAAAAGATATAATAATAAAGTATATAGCTATAATAGCTAAAGTAATAAGGGCTTCTATATAAGATGCTACTCTATAAGTAATAGGAGCTATATATATATATAGGGTAAATAGGGAATTAAGGGAAATCTAAAGGTTAATAGGGTTCTATTAAGGTAATATAGAAAGTTAAGTTTAAGGCAGCTTAAATCTAAAGAATTTATTAATATCTGAATTATATATATAATATTTAATAGCCTACCTTAAGGGATCTTAATAATATTAGTAATATATTTAACTGTAAATTATAATACTATATTACTATATTATTTAACTTAATAACCTTAGCCCTATAAGAAATAAAAATAAATAGGCCTTTTAATATAGCTATTTTATTAATATTACCTTTATAGCTATATTAGACCTTATAGCCTTTAGAAGCCTATATAATCTAGCTGCTATAAAGTTAAATTAAATATCTATTAATAAAGATTATTTTAATTTAAGTTAGAATAATATAATACTAGCTATATTTAACTATAAGGTCTTATACCTTTATAGTATTAGTCTTTATAAATATATATAAGTTAAATAGAAAGAGAGACTATTTAATATACTTTATTATAAGCTTAAAGTAAAAATCTTTTATATATAATAAGAGACTATTTTCCTTATTATATTAAGATACTATAAAAGAATTAAGGGACAATTTACATATAGATAAGAATTTAATATAAATTATATATATAAAGTAAAACCTTTTATAGTTAATTAAATAATATTATATAACTTAATCTTTTACTCTTATAATAATAATTACTTTATAATAATAATAATTAAATTATGATTTTAATAGGGAATTATATTATATAAACTTTAACTTAAGGAACTTAACTTTAAATCTTTTAATTTAGCTTTTCTTTAAGAATATTAGTTAAAGAAATCTTAATAGTTACTTACTAATAAATTATAACTTAACTCTTTATAATAATTTTATATTAAAATTAAAGCTTCTATAAAAGATTAAATTACTAATTATTAAATTGTGTTAATTAATATTACTAAAAACATTAATATTTAGTTTAATTATATTATTAATTTAATACTATTAATATAGCTAAAAGGCCTATTAATTAATGTTTATTAAACTTATAATTATTTAAACTCTTTACTATTAACTCTAAGTATCTTAAGATATAATACCTATTAGATATATTTTATTTTCATATTACTCTTAGGAATATATTTTTATTATTCATATATTAAATCCTTTTATTAAGCTTTAAATATAATATATTTAGCTATTATTTTTACTTTTAATCTACTTAATTTTATTAATTTAATTAAAATATAAATAATATAACACTTTATAAGTAAATTAAGCTAGTATAATACTAACCTTAATATTATATCTTTTACCTTATTAATAAAAATATACCTTAAGTTAAATATAAGTTAATTAATATAATTCTTTAGCTATAATTTAATTATTTATTAGCTTTTTAATAAAACGTATTATATTATTAAAATCTCTATTAAAATTACAGTTAAATTATTCTTATTATAAGGTAGTTACTATTTATTATAAGGGTAAAAAGTTAAGTTTTATAATATTAGATATATGTTTATTTTTTAATAGAAGTATCTTTATAAAAAGGCAATTAAAGAACTTACTTAAGGAAAATATAAGAGGTATTATAACCCTATCGTTCTTATTATATATACTCCTTACTTTTAACTAATTATTATTTAAATTACCTATACTTACTTATATAACTATAAGCCTAGGAATAGATCTAGCTTATAACTTATAATTACCCTATATTAACTTACTATAAGCTACTTAAGCTTATAATATAAGCCTAGCTTAAGAACTATAAGCTATATAGATATATATATATATATTCTTTAGCACTAAATAGAATACTTAACTTATCAGCTATTAATAAGACTGTTATACCCTAGCCGCCTAAGGGGCATAAGGATGCCATAAGGGTCATATATCTGACCTGCTTTAGCCATAAGTCAGCCATAACACCTAGTACTAGTCTGAATAGCCTTATAGAGGGATCTTTCCCTTTAATAAGCTTTAATATAATATACACTATTGAACCTACCTAGCCTTCCCTAATAACTATAATAGAGACTTTCTTACCTAAATATATTTAATTTACTTTATTTACTATTAAGAGATATAATATATTATAACACTTAATATCTATATCTTATATATCTGCTAATATAAACGTAATATAGACTAATTTATCCCTTAAGAATTATAACTATTATATATTAATAGCTCTTATTTAGATTATATTATATAATATTAAGTAATACTTATATAATAGCGTTTATTACTTTAAATTAATTTATTATTACTTTATATAATTAAAAGCTTTAGGCTATATCTTTTAATATTTAATTTACTATAAAGAAAAAACTTAAAATCTCTATAAATATAAAAAATAAAAAATAAAAAAGAATTACTTATATTTATTTAAATATTTATAAAATAAAAATTATTAAGCTTAAATAAAAACTCTATACTTTTAGTAAGTAATATAATAACCTTTTTAATATTATTAAATATAATTAAAAAGTAATTAAAAATAAAAATAAAAAACTTAAAAAGAAAATTATTTATATTATTAATATTATTAATAACCTTAATAAAGAAAAAAGAAAAAGCTAATAATTTTATAAAGAGTATATTAAATACTTTATTATTTTTATAATTATTAGAAAAGATATAAGAGAAATCCTTAAGCTATATTAATTAGACCTTTATAATAATAAACTTAAAAAACTCTTAAGATTTCTAATTAACTTATAAAGCTATTAAATATATTATTTAATTTAATTTTATATTAATAAAGCCTAAATTAAATATAGCTTAAGCCTCCTTAAAGATAAAACTAAAAGATTTATAGAACCTATTATTTAAGACTTTATTATAAACTTATCTTATAAATAAAAAGAAATAACTTAATATATCTAATATATTTAATAAGCAAGTAGATTAGATAAGTAAGCAGATGAAAAATCCTTTACCTTATAATATCTCTATTTAATTAGATAATTCTTAACTACTTAATATATTATAGTCCTTAAATAAGGCTAGAATCCTTCTTACTTTTTAAGCTATATAAAATAACTTAAAATTAAATATATAATAGGTAATAAATATCTATAAAATGCCTTTTATAATCTTATATTAATATTAAAATAATATTTAATTATAATATAATATTATATTAAATTTATAAAAACTAATTAATTAAGAAGAAATATTATAATTTAATTTATTTTTAATTTAAATTTATAAGGATTTCCTTTATAATTATATTTTATAGAAAAAATAGCTTATTCCCTTCTTATTAATTATAATATATTACTTATTAATATATATTAAGCTTATAGTTTTATTAAATAATAATTAAAGCTAAAGATATATTTATTTTAAAGATATAATTACTAAAGAGCTAAATATAAAGATCTTACAATTATTTATAGCTAATTTTAATTTATAGAGAATATAATTATAAAATATAATATTTAATTAAATAATATTTAAAATTTTAAAAAAATTAGCTTTATAATAGGTATTATATAACTTTAGATAATTATTATAAATATAAAAAAGTAAAAAAGGCTAAAATTAATATAGCTAAGAAACTATAAATAGATTATTATAATTTAAATAATTAATATTAAAAGTTAATTAATTTTAATATTTATTATAAATATAGGCTAATATTATCTTATAAATTAATATTAAAAATATAATCTTACTAATAATTAACTTATTATATTAAATTAAAATAAATAAATAATTAATTAATTACATTTTAATTAATTAAAATATTTTAATAAATCTATAATTAAATAATCTATTAATTCTTATTACTTTTTAATCTTTAATAATTATAAAAGTTATTATTTTATTAAATTTAAAAGATATTATAAAGATAATAAGATTATTACCTTTTATATACTTATTTATATATTTTATTTATTTTAGCTTTTTAATATTAAGTATTTTATAATATTTAAAAAGATATAAAAATAAAAAATAAAATATTTAATTAAATATTTTATAATTTAAATATTTAAAATTAAATTCTTTAATACCTTTTATATTACTTTTAAAGCTATTTCTATTAAATAAAATATATAAAAAGGCTTTAAGGAATTAAATTTACTCTTTTTAACCTTAAGTATATTATCTTAAAGCTTAATATATAATTATAAACTTTATTACCTCTTAAGGAGGTAATTAAACTTTTTACTTTTTAGACTTTAAAGACTTTAATAATAATAAATAAGGCTTAATTTTAAATTAAATACCTAAAAAGTTAAATTAAAAAGTATTATAATAGCTCTTTAAAATTAATTATTAAGGCTATTTAATCTCTTATTAAAGTAATAAAAATAACTATATATAAGATTACTTTTATAAGAAATAAAACTTAAAATCTTTATAAAGAAATTAAAAAGCTAAATTAATATTAAAAATTAAAAATAATTAAAAAAAAAAGACCTTATAATTATATAAAAGGTATTATAAGTAATTAATTAAATAGATATTAATATATAGGTAATAGATAAAGTATTAAAAAGTAATAATTAAAAAAGGTTAATTAGATTAAGTATTTAATAATATAATATATATAATAAGACTAAATATAATATAAAGACCTATTAAGTAGTTCTAAAGGCATTTAAAGAAAAATATAATATATAATTTTAATTAATTAAATAGTTAAATTTATTTATATTATAATTTTAAATGTTAAGGCTAGGATATCTAATCTATATATTAATCTAATTTACTTACTTATTAAATACATTATATAAAGTATAAAAACTTTAAAAATAAACTTATTAATATATTTAGAATTATAAATAAATAATATAAAATAAAAATAAAATTCTAAAAGCTTATATAAAAGAGATCTGTTATATCTTATCTAACTAAATACTAGTTTTAAGCTATTGAATTAAATTAAAATAAATTAGCCTATATAGCTTAGGTCTGATAAGGACTAAAGCTAGAAATTAAAGATATAATAATTTATATATAAAAGAAATTAAAAAACCTTAATAAATTTATTAAAATTACTATAAATATTTATAATTAATAATATAAAAGATAAAGAGAAAAATAAGCTAATAAAAATAGTAATTTATATAGTTTAAATTAAAATAAGTATTAAATAAAAACTATAACTTAATAAAATAAAAAATGCTATAATAATATAATATATCTTATAATATTAAAATAAAACTAATAAATATTAATACTTCTTAAAGCTTTTAATTACTCTCTAGTTATTAGAATTATAATAAGAAAGGCTATAGAGAAATAAAATATATAAATCTTATAAAAACTAACTAGAAATATTAGTTAATATTAAGAAGTAAGACTATTAAATAAATTAATATATAAGATAATAAACTATAAATAGCTATATAAATATTAAAATAAATAGCTGTAATTAGATTAAGCTATAATATAAATACTTAAAAAAATAGCTTTATTTAAAAAGTTATATATAAGAAAAATATTAATAAAGCTATTAAATATAAGAAGTAAAAATAAGCCTATAAATAAGAAGAAAAATACTTATATTAAGTAGCCCTAAATAAGAGATAAGTAAAATAAGACTATAATAATAAGCTAAAAAATAAAGCTAAAGCTAAAGAATTATAATAAAAAAAGTAAAAAAAAGAAAAATATAAATATAAATTCTAGCTAATACTTAATGCTATTATAATAACTTTAAAAGGATATATAGTTATAATAATTTAAAAAGGGAAAATAAACTTTTTAATTTAAAAATAATTTTAACCTTTAAATAAATCTCTTAAGGAATTAATAAAGTATTAAATATAATCTTTTTAAAAATCTAACTCTTATAAGAAGATAATATTATTAAAACCTAATAAAAGACTATAAGCTAAATTAAGATTAATATTATAATTAATAGTATCTTAATAAAATAAAAATGCCTAAATTAATATTATAAGGATCTAAATTATATTAGCGCTATATAAATAGAAAATAAATATTAAATAGATATTCCTTTAAAGTATTAAAAAGTGTAAATATAAAGATAGATCTACTTTTATAATAATTAATAGGAAAATAATAATAATAAAATAATATAAAAAGTAAAAAAATAAGCTAATATAATATAAATCTTTTTTTACTTAAAGGTAGTTACTATAAAATAAGAATAAAAGCCTATTACTTCAGTTTAATAGCCTATAGCTTATAATAACCTATAAAGGTATTAAAATAGCCCTAAATATAGCTAGATCTTATAGATATTATATATAGTATATTACTATAAATTATATTAATAAGAAAAAATTAATAATAATTACTTTCTATTAAATATTAGAAACTATATTTATTAAAGACTATATATTACTTTAAATACTATTAGATATTAATTAAATAAATAATACCTTAAAGAAAAAGTAATATAGTTTATAATTTATATTTAAACCTTATAATAATAGGAAAACTAAAAGATAGAAATATATAAATATAAACTTATTAAGGAAGGAAAATACCTAAATAATAGCACTTATAATATACTAGAATGCAATCTAAAGCACCCTATTAATATAGAATAAGAATATAAGAATATAATTACTTATTAGAAATAGATAGAAAGGCATAAGAAGTACCCTAAAAAGACTAAATAACTCTAATAATAATAGAGATAGAGCACTTATAGTGACCCTGACTATAGAACTATGCCTAATCTAGTTACTCTTAGAAAATAGGAATATATCTATAAGGTCCTTAAAGCACTATAAGATATAAACCTCCTAGTAGAACCTAAGAAGAGTCACTTTCATATTAAAGAAGTTAACTTTTTAGGATATACTATTTTACCTATAGAAATCTAAATAGACTATAATAAGATATTAATAATATAAAATTAGCTAGTACCTATTATAATTAAAAATTATAAAGCTTTTTAGGATTTACTAATTACTACTAATAATTTATTAAAGACTTTAATAAAATTATAAATCCCTTTATAGAGCTTATTAAAAAGAATAATAAGTTTATATAATATAAAAAAGTATAATAAGCTTTTAAATAGTTATAAGATATTATATTTAATTAATTAATATTAATTATATTTAATTTAAAAAAAGAAATAGAATTTAAAATTAACTCTTTAGACTTTATATTAAAATGATAAATTAATTAATAATATAATAAAAGAAAGCTATATCTAATAGCCTTTTACTTATATTTATTAGATAAAGTAAAATTATTTTATTTTATTTATAATTAAGAATTCTTAATTGTTATTAATTACTTTAAAGAATTTAAGTATTACTTTCTAGAAAGCCTTTATTATATTAAGGTCAATATTAATTATTAGAATATATTATATTTTATAATAACTTAAGTACTTAATTAATTATAATTATATTATATTAAATATTTATATAAATATAATTCTATAATTATATAATATAAAGAAATAGATATTAAATAAGTAAATAATATTAATTATAAATTAGACTTTAAAGCTAAAGTTTTAATAAAACTATAAGAATAAATTATTAAGAAGAATTAAAAGAGAGAATATTAATTTATTAATTTAATAAAGATAATAATATAAACTATTAAAAATAATAACTTCCTTTAAAAGTTTTATTTATATCTACTATATAGTTATTAAGGTATTATTAAAATACTTAAATAATTATAAGAAATAAAATATAAATATTTTAAAATAATATAAAATAAGTTACTAAATAATATAGCTTATATATAAAAATAAAAATATAATATTATAAACCCTATAGTATCTTATAACTTTTATTTATAATATAATATCCTTAGAATTTAATTATTATAGACTTTATAATTAAATTATTTTTATTAAATAATTTTCTAATTATAACCTTTTATAATAATATTATAATAATTATTAATTAATTTATAAAATTCTTATATTATTTATTTTATAGAGAATCTATAGATATAAAAGAACTTTCTTATATTTTCTACTAATATATTATTAGTATATATAGACTACTAAATAAGATTCTATTAAATAAAAGACTAATATTTATAGCTAAGTTTTAATAAGCACTTATATTATATTTAGGACTTAATTATTAGGTTTTAATAGCCTTTAGACTATAAATAGATAAATAGATTAAATAAATAAATTAAGTTTTAAAATAATATATATAATATTATATTAATTATAAGTAAAATAATCAAATTAAAAAACTATTTATTATATAATTAGCTTATAATACTACTTACAATAAAAATATAAAGTTAATACCTATTTATATTAATTTTAGATTTACTTTTAATACATATTATAGTAAAAAAGATACTTAAATAATTAACCTTATTATAATACTTAAGGTAGAAGAATTAAAAAATCTATATAAAAAAATAAAAATAGAACTTAAATTTATTAAAATAAATAATAAACTAAATAATATTAAAAGATTAAAAGTCTATAAAGTAAAAGCAATTAAAATTATAAAAAAAGAAAATTAATAAATAAAATACCTAATTAAATAGAAAAACTACCTAAAGAATAAAAATATATAAGAACCTTTAAAATACATACTTAATGCCTAGTAACTCCTAAAGAAGTTTTATTAAGATACTTAAGAGAGAAAACCTTATTTTAATTAATAAGATTAATAGCTTTTATATTTTAAGCCTTAAATATAATAAAAGACTTTTTAGCATTTAAAGCTTTAAGGTTATTAAAAGTCTTAATATTTTAATAAGTTATCTATTTAATATATTTTTTATAATTAATACTTCTAATAATATAAATATATTAATTAAATAAGCCTCTTACTTACTTATTATTATAATTTAATTAGATTAATTTTAATAATCTCCTTTCTATACTTTAGGCAATATTTTCTAGCTATAAAATAATTAGCTAAAAAACTAAAATTAATAAAAACTATAAAAAATAGAAAATATTAGCCTATTAATAATAAATATTATACCCTTATTATTATAAGGATAACCCTAATAGGTATATTAAGTATACTTATTATAGCCCTCTTTTATTTAATACTTAACCTTATATTTAGAATAATAATTATAAGATATAATAGAATAGCCTTTTTCCTTAATAACTTTAATATAAGCCTTTTAATTATTAGTAGCTTTAGATTTACCTTTAGGTATAATATTAATAAGAAAAATAATTATAAATCTAAATTAGATCCTTATTAGAATTAAATAAATATTAATTAAAATATTAAGGCCTTAAAGATAAGACTAATAAAAAAGAAATAATTATATTATAACCCTATTATTCTTATTATATATACCTCTTATTTCTAACTAATTATTATTTAAATTACCTATATTTACTTCTATAACTATAAGCCTAAAGATAAATCTAGCTTATAATTTATAATTACCTTATATTAGCTTATTATAAGCTACTTAAGCTTATAATATAAGCCTAGCTTACGAACTATAAGCTATTTAAATATATATATATATATATACTCTTTAGTATTAAATAGAATATTTAGCTTATTAGCTATTAATAAGACTTTTTTACTTAAATATATTTAACTTGCTTTATTTACTATTAAGAGATATAACACTTTATAACCCTTAGTATCTATATACTATATATCTGCTAAGATAAACCCAGCATAGACTAGTTTATCTATTAGGAATTATAACTATTATAAGAAGTCTTAAGGAAATATCAAACCCTTAGAAGATATAAAAAATTAAATTATATATAAGAAAAAGATAGACTTTACTTTATTAGTATCTATAATAACTTATAAATAATTAAAGAAATTAAAAATATAAATAATTATTAAGACTATAATAATAATAAATATAAAAAGTATTATAGAAAATTAAGAAAAGATAGATATTCCTTATAATAAAAGTCTAAGAAAGTAAGATATATAAATAAATAGGGCTTAGCGTATAAAGTGCTCTAAGAGCTATATAAAATAGTAAGCCTAATTGCCTAATACTATAGGTTTAAGTTAAAAGAAAATAGCTAAATATTTAAATAGATAATAAAGCTAAATATAACTTTATTAATTTAAAAATAGTTATAAAGCTAAAAATCTAGTAGTAAAAGAAAAAAGGCCTTATTTAATTATTAATATAAAAATGTAACTCTTTTATTATAATAATAAGATTATAAGTTAATTTTTTAATTATTTTTTAGACCTTTTACCTTTAGTTAATTAGCCTTTTAAGTTTAATATTATCCCCTTAAGAGAAATAATAGATATAGTATTAGAAATATTATAGCTTAAAAGTATAAATTTAAATATTAATTAAATAAATAGATAAATATTTACCTTATGAGATTTAAATAATAGTAAAATAATAATTATAATAGATAATAAGAGATTTTAAATTATAATTAATAATAAAAATATAAAATAGTATAGAATAGAGTTATTAATACCTTTAAGAAAGAAAAAAAGAAAATAAATCCTTAATATATTAATAAAATAAGATTTATATAAAAAAACTATAGCTAATAATAATAAATAATAAGCTATAAAATATATAAATAAAATATTAAACTTAAAATAAACTATTTTAAGAAGAGCATAATATAAAAATATTTAAATATAATTAATAAGATTATAAAATTAACTTTATTAATAATAATATTTTATTAAAAAGATCTATTTACTTAATAAAAAAGAACTTATAAAATTAAAAGAATATTTAAATAATAGATTTTAAAAAAAGGATATATTAGATAATTAATATCTCTAATAGGAATACTAATAATATTTATTCTTAAAATAAATAATAAGTTATAACTAATAATTAACTATTAATAATTAAATATATTTACTTTTAAAGATTAAATACTATTTCTAGTTATTATAAAATTAAAAGACTAATTATAAGAGAAATAGATTATTATTATTTTAAACATTAAAGGAGCTTATAACTTAATTAAAATTAAGAAAAGAAATAAATAGAAAATCATATTTAAAATTAAATTTAAACTATTTAAATATATATTATACTATTTAGCTTTATTAATATACTTATAATATTTTAATAGATAATTAATTATATATTATAGCAGTATTTAGATATCTTTATTATATATTATTTAGATTATATTTTAATCTTTTTAAAAAATAAAGAAGCACTTTAAGATATTATATTATTAAAGATAAGTTACTTTTATATTAGAAAGTAGATTTCTAAAGATATATTATTACTTTAAGTAAAATTAAAATAAATTAAAATAAGAATTTAATAATATAAAATTAGCTAGTATTTATTTTTATTAAGTAATTATAAAGCTTTTTAAATTTTACTAATTACTATTAAGGGTTTATTAAGAATCTTAGTAGAATTATAAAACTATTTCTAGAATTTATAAGATAAGACTAAAAACTTATATAGCTAAAAAAAACAATTAAAAGGCATTTAAGAAACTATATAATACTATATTAAAAAAAACTAATATAAATTCTATTTAAACTAAATAAAGAAACTAAGCTAGAAAGTAATACTTTAGACCATATATTAAAAAAATAAATTAAGTAATATTATAATAATAAGGAACTATATCTTATTATATTCTATTTATATAAGTTAAATAAAGTAGAATTTAATTATTTTATATATATAATAAGTAGTTTTTAATAATTTTTAATTACTTTAATAAGTTTAAATATTACCTTATAAGAAATAAATACTAAATTAAAGTCTATATTAACTGTAAGAATATTATTTATATTATAATAGTATAAGAACTTAATTAATAATAAATTAATTATATAGAATATTTATATAAGTTTAACTTTATTATTATCTATTAAGAAGGATTTAATAATAGCTAAGCTTATATAATAAAATGAAGATTAGCCTTTAATATAAGAATAATAAAAATAAGAAAATAACTCTTACAACTTATAGAGGAAAGAGGATATAAACTTATAGAATAAGTATAAATACTAAGTCTTATTATAAGATAAGTAAGAAAAATAATAAACTAAAATAAAAAATAAGTAAATAAGATCTAAATAGATATAATTAGATATAACCTATAAGACCCTATTAAATATAAAACCTTATTATATTAATATAATAATAAGATATAGATATTAAAAGTATTATAATATAAACTTATATAGGATATATATAAATATCCTCTATATAGCTATTATAATAATACTTAAGAGAATATAAGAATTATTTAATTAGAAGAAAAGTTAAAAAATAGTAAAAGAAGTTATTAAGTAATATAACTTATATATAAAAAACTAAAGTATAAAAATATAAGCCTTATAGAGAATTATAGCTATTACTAATAGTATAATAACTATAGAATTTAATTATAATAGACTTTATAATTAAATTGCTATTATTTAAAAAACTTTTAATTAGAATCTTCTATAATAGTATATTAATTATAATAGACTGCCTAAATAAATTCTATTATTATATCCCTTAATAGAAAATAATAAAAATAGAATAAATAGCTTATATCTTTTATAATTAAATCTTAAGAGACTATAGATTACTATTTAAGATCCTATTAAATAGAAGAATAATATTTATTAATGAATTTTAATAAGTACTTTTTACTTTATTAAGAATAAACTTTTTTTTATTTATTATATTTAGACTATAAGTAAATAAATAAATTAAATAAGTAAATATGATATAAAAGTAATACTTAAGATATTATATTAACTATAAATAAGATAATTAAATATAAAAATTACTAATTACTTAATTTACTTATAATATAGCTTATAATAAAAGTATTAAATTAATATTAACTTATATTAATTTAAGGTTTATATTAAATAATTAATATAATAGATAAGACCTTAAGATAATTAATCCTATATACTAATAAAAAATATAAGAAAGTTCTTTTATATCCATATATTCTCTATAAAGTAAGTAATATAAAAACTTTATAAATTAATTAATAATAACTATAGTATTATTATAAAAGATGTTAATTAGAGGTTCTTTTAAGAAAGGTAATTTAATTATAATTTCTATTATAATTAAGTCTTAAGGTTATTATTTAACTAATAAGAGTTATAATATATTATTAAATTTATAGTCTTATACTTTTATTTATATATATATATATATATATTATATTATTTAGTAACTTAACTTCTATTTTAATTTAAATATTTATAATGTTTTTCTTATAGTTATTTTAATATCTTAATAGCATCTTAGTATCTATATATAGGGTATAAATAAAATTTATAAAGGAAATTACTATTTTTAATTATATAAGTTATTATTTTAATAAAGGTAATAAATTTATATTCTTTTTTATTCTTTTTCTTTAGTATCTATTTATATAATTTAGTTTTAATATTAGCTTTATAATTTAATTTATAGCCAATATTATTAATTCATTAATTATTAGATCTATTTTAAAATATAATTATAAAATCTAATTTATATATGTACTTTATATAATATAGTTATTATCTACTTAGTTCTTATATTATTATAAAGTATATAAGTTATTCTAATAATTAATAAAACTTTAATTTAATATAGGCTTCCTATAAAGTAATATTAAAATTCCTTAAAGTATTTTATAATAGCTAGGAATTCTTTATTATAAATAAAGTAATTAAACTTAGCTTTATAAAGTTTATATAAATAGTAGACTATTAAATATAGCTTTTAATTATTTATTTTTCTAATTAATTTATTTTCTTAAAATAAAATCTAATAAGTTTACTTTTAATTTAATTTCCTTTATAGGATTAAATATAATTAAAACTAATTCTTTAAGGATTATATTATTTAGTCTTTTAAATACTTATTAAGTATCTTTAAACTAAATAAACTTATAGTCTTTCTTAATAAGTTCTATAAAAAGGTTTATAGTTTTATTAAAATTCTTAATAAACTATTAATAGTAATTAGTAAACCTTAAAAAGCTTTATATTTTTTTAATAACTATAAAGACTAGCTAGTTTTAAATTATTAATATTTTCTTTTCATTTATTTAAATTTCTCTTTATAAAATAATATATTTTAAGAAGTTAATATTAATAATATAAAAGTTACTTTTCTTTAATTTTATTAATAAATTAATATCTTATAGTACTTTTAAGACCTTATAGATATATTTATTATATTTTATTCTACTAATTAAGAAGATTAAAATATTTTTTAAGTAATAAACTATAAAGATATTAAGATATTAATATAGAATATTATTAATTATCTTTTAAAAGGTTATTAAAATACTAATAAGTTTAAAAGGTATAATTAGGCATTTAAATAGTTTTAATTTTATCTTAAAGGTAATCTTCTATTTATTACTTTCTTTAATATAAATTAAATTATAAGCTCTTTTATGATTAAAACAATAAAAGCTTGTTTTCTTTATAGATAGTCCTTAAGTTTTATAATAAGTAGAAAAAATTTAATTTTTAATAATAAAGATATTTAATATTTTATAATTTATAATTAGTTATTATTTTCTATTTTTCCTAAATATAAATATAATAAAGAATCCTATAATAGATATTAATTCTTATATATTACCTTTATATAATTTCTCTTTTAAATACTCTTTAAGTATTGGAAGTTCTATTCTATTAATATTATAAATCTTTAAAATTAGTAAATTATTTAAAATAAAATAAATCTTATAGCCTTAATATAAATACTATAATATCTTTATATTAAGTTTTTTTTTAAATAACATTTTATAGATATAATACTCTTATAATATACTATTAAGAATATTTAGCTATTATTTTAGAGATTTATTTAATATTTATAATCAGTTATTAAATATTATAATAGTCTCTTTAATTTAGTTTATTTGACTTTTTTCTTTTTTATATTATATTCTTTTTAAAGGTAAGTAAAAACTTAATTTATCTTTTAATTTATTATTAGCTTTAATTAAGATTTAATACTTTAATTCTTTATTAAATTTTAGATTTATAGCTTTATTATTAAAAGTATTAATAAAACCGCTAATTTAGCTATTCCTCTAGTTAATATAAATGTTATAATATTATAGCTATAAATATCTTAATAATAAGTTATATCTTGATCTAAAGATAATATTAAAATTGATATTTTAAATTTAAGTTTTAATAAATATCTTAAGGTAATTAATCTTATAAGTAATAAGTCATCCTTTATAGTTAAATAGTTATCCTTTTAAGTTCCTTATTAAACAAAAATATATCTTATTTTTCTATAATAGCTTTAAAGTAATTAATTATATAAAGATCAATTATATTAATATTAACTTTACTATCTGTAAAAGTAATTAACTATATTCTTTTAATTTATAATCTTGACTTTAAGTAGATTTATTAATTCTTTTTAATTATTTATATAGCTCTTAAGGGTATTATTATATCCTTTTTACTCTTATTATTTTATTATAGCTATACTAATATAATTAATTAAAAAACCTTCTCTATTAATTAAGATAATAGAGATTATATTTCATATTCAAATATAGTTTATAAAATATATATTTATATCTATATTTTAATTTATCTTAGTAGTCTATTATAAGCTAATAGTCTTATATATCTTCTTATTCCTTAAGTTATAGTTTATAAGGCTTGAAAGTAAAGGCTTAGTCTTTATTTCCCTCTATATCTTATTTCTATTTCTAAATTAGTTCTTTATTAATTAGTTCTTCTATTATATAAGTATCTTATCTCTATTAATTAACTTATCTCCCTTTATTAATATAAATTAATACCTTATTTTAAGCAAATTAATTAGACTTAAAGTATATTACTTAGTAATTTCTATATTTCTAATAGATATAATACCTTACTATATTAATAGAGATATAAGCTTTTCAATATATATATTCTTTTATTATAATAAGAAAACAATTATAGCTAATTTTAGTCTATTTATAAGCTTTATAGTAATATATAATATAAGATATTTAAGAGATTTATATATAGTCTAGGCTTATTATATATTTTTAAAGTTCTCTTATTATTATCTTATTTAGTTATTATTATTTTTTAAGCCAATTTTTAATATATTAATTTTTCCTTAACTTAATATTCAGATTTAATTTATTCTATTATAATATAATCTTATTAAATTATATATTTAAGCTAATTTCTTTATAAAGTTTTTATATTAGCCTCTTAAAGCTTACTTTTATTATAGTTTTTTAATTCTCTAATCCTAAGAGTATTATAATATCTATAAGACTATTTTATTTACATAAAAGTACTAACTATATAGTAGATTATATAGTCTTTTATATTTTATTTAATTAGTTTTATATTAAAAGTATTTTTATCTTTTTAAGTAATTAGTCTTAAGAGGATCTTTATTAAAAGATACTAATCTATTATATAATTTAAATTACTATTTATAGTTATTTATCTTATAAATTTATTCTTTCTATACTCTTACCTTAAGATATAAACTAATATTATTAATTAGTTTTTATAAGGTTATAATATTTCTATTTATAATATCTTTTCTTATTATAATTCTAATATATTAATAATAATTTATTAAATTAAATAGCTCTAATAGTTATTAATTTTAAGTAAAATTTATAAAAGTACTAACTTAATATATTTTTCTTTAATTAGTATTATCTTTATTATTATTTAATTAGTTTTTATTTTAATTTAATAAATAAGTATTTTTATCTTTAGCTATTTATTTTCTTTTTCTTTTTTATATTATTATATATCGATATTAATAATAATATTAATAAACTTTCTAAAACTTATAAGCTTAAATATAATATTAATTAATATATTTTAAATTTCTTCTTTAATTGAAAATAAAGTTAATTTATATATACTAATATACTATAATTAATTTAATTACTTAATAGTAATATCTATATAAATAGACACTAATAATACCTATTTAATATAAAGCTTTAATTTTAATTTATAATATTTATTTCTTATTAGCTAATTTAAATATATTAATAAATTCTTATTTAAAGTTTTTATATATAATATATACTTATTATACTCTTATATTTTTATAAGAGATTATTAGTATAATTATAAGTAATAAATTTTAGAAATCTTTATTTTTATAGGATTTAAAATTAAAATAAAAGGAATTCACTTTTTTTAATATTAATATTTATATCTTTAAGTTCTCTTATTAATATAAATTAAATACTAAGAAGAGTAATAATAAGATAATTAAAAGTATTAAATACTATTATATAAAAGTATTATTTAATATAAATATAATATAATTTAAATAAAAGCTATTAATATACAATAGATATAAATTCTTAAGATATAAATTAATCTATATTAAGTTTATATTAATAGATATATAAAATAATATTATTAAGCTTTATAAAATATTATATCTCTTATATATATTAAATAGAAGTAAATTAACTTTATTTACTTTATATTAATAGTTAAATAGAGTTAAATTAGCTTTATTTAATTTATTTAATCTTATATATATAAATTCACATTTTGAATTATATCAAATAATATTGTATAATATTTAGTAATTTAATACCATATTTAATATACTTAATAAATAAGTAAGCTAAATAAATAAGTAAATTAAAAATCCCTTACTATATAACATTTTAATTCAATTAAAAATAACTTAACTATTTATTATATTATAACCTTTAAATAAAGCTAGGGTCATTTCTATACTTTAAGATATTTAAAATAATTTAAAACTTAATATTTAATAGGTAATATTAAACTATAAAATGCTATATAATATATTATAATACTAATAATAGAGTATTTAATTATAATATAAATCTAGGTTAAGCTTATATAGATTATTTGATTTTAAAGAGTAAATTATAATTTAGTTTATTTTTTATATAAATATATAAGGATTTCCTTTATAGTTATATTCTATAGATAAAATAGCTTATTCTTTATTTACTAATTATAATATATTACTACTTAGTAAGTATTAAGCTTATAACTTTATTAAATAATTATTAAAGCTAAAAATATATATCTTTTAAGATATAACTATTAAAAGGCTAAATATAAAGATTTAATTATTATTTATAGCTAATTTAATTTGTTAAAAATATAATTATAAAATGATATATTTAATTAAGTAATATGTATGATTTTTATAAATTTAGCTTTATAATAAGCCTTATATAGTTTAAAATAGTAAGTATAAGCTAAAAAAGGTAAAAAAGGCTAAAATTGATATATCTAAAAATTATAGATAGATTATTTTAGTTTTAATAATAAATATTAACAGTTAATTAACTTTACTATCTACTATTAATTTAAATTAATATTATTATATAAATTAAAATATATATAAAAAATAAAGTATTAAGATAAATAGTTTATAAATTATATTTTTAAAATTAAATTCTTTATAGCTTATTATATTACTTTTTAAGTTATTTTTATAAAAACTAATACTTAAAAGGCAATAAAAGTAATTAAAATATATCCTATTAACTTAAAAACTATTATCTTAAAGCCTAATATATAGCTATAAACCTTAATAACTTTTAAAAAGGTAAATTAATTATTAAATCTATAGGTTTTAAAGACCTTAAAGATAATAATAGAGGCTTCATTTTAATTCGAATATCTTATTAAATGAATCATTAAATAAATTATCAAATGTAAAAATAGCTCTATAAGGGTAATAACTAAGGCTATTAAATTAAATATGAAAATTATACTAATAGTTATATATAAGTATTATAACTTAACAGTTATATTATATATACCTTACTTTTATAACTAC
Source organism: Fusarium acaciae-mearnsii (assembly GCA_017657105.1). NCBI lineage: Eukaryota > Fungi > Ascomycota > Sordariomycetes > Hypocreales > Nectriaceae > Fusarium > Fusarium acaciae-mearnsii. The sequence goes on along the minus strand of JAGDVL010000006.1, from coordinate 2,470,915 downwards.
AACTACATATTTAAAGACTAATATTTATATAAACTAATAGCGCTTTTAGACTATATCACTTTAGGAGTAATAATAACCTAATATATTATTACTCCTTTTATATTAAAATAGAATATATATACCTTTAGTTAGTATTAAATAGAACTTAACTTACTAGCTATTATTACTTAAATATATTTAATTTATTTTAATTTATATAAAGAAAAACAATACTTTATTGCTATTTAATTTATACATATTATAACCTTATAAATATAAATCGATATAATCTAATTTACTTATTTAAAAACCTAACTATTATATATTAATAGCTCTTATTTAAATTATATTATATAAATACTAAATAATATTATGCTATTAAGATATCTATTAATATTATTAATAATAGATTAGCCCTATTTTATATAAAATTACTTTCTAATAATATAAAAATATTAGCTAAACTTTAATTAGTTTAAAATATAATATATATTCTTTAAGTAAAAGTTAATAAAATACTTATTATTCTATTACTAATAGTAAGCCCTATTAAAACTTATTATAACTTTAATAAAACTCTTAAACTGCTAATATTTAAATAATATAAGGGATAATTTATAGATATTATATTATTTTTAATTTAAATAAAAAGATATTTATATATATTCCTTAATAAGCTAAATTTAATTAAAATGAAAATATTAGTTATTATATTATTACTTTAAAGAAATATTAAAGACTAATTTAAATCTATTTAATAAGATTATTTATAAACTAAATTAACTTTAAAATACTCTTTAAGGATAACTTTAAAGTTATTAATAAAAAATAATAAGCTATAGTTAATATCTTATAGCTAGAATAATAAAAATCTTATATTATTTATATTATTAAATTTTAATAACTTACTATTAAAACTAAATAAGATAATAAAGTATTCATAAGGATTTATTATTAATATTTTTAAAAAAAAGTTAAAATTAAACTTTATAAGGCTAATAAGCCTTAAGTTTTAATTAAAAATATATTATTATAGCTATTAATATTAATAAATAATAATATAAATATAAAAAAGAAAAAGAAAATATTATATAAAAAAGAAATAATTATAACCATTATTTCTTAAAATAATATAAAAATAATAACTATAATAATAATTATAATTTTTAATTATAATAATAAAACTATAAAAGTAATACCTCTTATAGAACTTAATTAAAATTAATAGACTTAAAAGCTACTTAAGTATTAAAAAAATAAAAAGACCTTAATAAGTATAGATATTATAACTGTAATTAAATAGGATATATAATATAATAATATTTATAGCTATAAAAACTAAATAATATAAAGTAAAGTAAGTATATATTAAATATAATTAATATATAAGAACCTTAAGTAGTAATATAAATCTAAGTATTAAAATTACATTAAGATACTTATAATATAGTAAATAAAACTACCTTAATTAAATAATTATAATATATTAATTAGGAAAATTATTATATTAAAAGTTTAATATAAAAGCCTAAAGAATAATTTTATATCTTAAAAGAAATCTAAAATTAAACTAATAGTAAATTAACTTTAAAATAAGAAAAAAGATAAGCCTATATTAATAGATTAAATATAAAGGAGAAAAATTAAATATAAATATATTAAATAAAAAAGAATTTAAATAAAGAAATTAATAAAAAAAATATAAAAGAAAAACAATTAATAAGCTTTTAAGCTAATAAAGCTATAAATAATATCCCTATATAGATTAAAATATAAAAGAAAGAAGATATTATATTATATAAATAAGATATTTAATATTAATATTATATAAAGAAATAATATTCTTAAAATATAAAATAGAAAATAAAAATAAAAAGTAATTATATAATATATTTAATAATTAAGTAGACTAGATAAGTAAGTAAATTAGAAATCCTAGCTTTAATATTTAAAATTATAATATAGTTAAATTTAATTATTTAATTAATTAAAATTACTTATTATACTTTTCTTTAAATACCTTTAGAACTACTTAATAAGTCCTTATATTATATTTAATCTTATTATATATATTATATTATTAAATATTTAATTTAATTAATCTTTTTTAATTATTATTTCTTAATAGTTTACTTACTATTTATATATTAATATCTATTTAATTTATTATTTATAATACTTTTTATATAATTATAATATCTCTTTTTTATAATTTAATTTTTTTTAATTTTTAATATTAATTTAACTTTTTATTTCTTTTATAAAGATTTTAAATTTTATTTCTTATAAAAGTAACCTTATATATAGTTCTTTTTATTACCTTAATAAGAGATTAAATAGCCTTAATAACTAACTCTAAAGAGCTATTATAATACCTTTTAATTTAACTTTTTAAGTATTTAATTTAAAATTAAGCCTTATTTATTATTATTAAGGTCTTTAAAGTCTAAAAAGTAGAAGGTTTAATTACCTTTTTAAGAGGCAATAAGGTCTATAGCTATATATTAAGCTTTAAGATAATATACTTAAGGTTAAAAGGAGTAAGCCTAACTTCTTTAAAGCCTCTTTAGATATTACTTTTAATAAAAATAGCTTTAAAAGTAATATAAAAGGTATTAAAGAATTTAATTTTAAATATTTAAATTATAAAATATCTAATTAAATATTTTATCTTTTATTTATATAACTTTTTAAGTATTATAAAATATTTAATATTAAAAAGCTAAAATAAACAAGATATATAGGTAAATATATAAAAGTTAATAATCTTATTATCTTTATAATATCTTTTAAATTTAATAAAATAATAACTTTTATAATTATTAAAGATTAAAAAGTAATAAGAATTAATAGATTATTTAGCTATAGATTTATTATAGTGCTTTAGGTAATTAAGATTTAGCTAGTTATTTATTTATTTATTTTAATTTAATATAATAACTTAACTATTAGTAAGATTATATTTTTAATATTAATTTATATTAATAATAAATAATAAGATTAATTAACTTTTAATATTAATTATTTAGACTATAATAATCTATTTATAGTTTTTTAATTATATTAATTTTAGCCTTTTTTACCTTTTTATACTTATAATAACTATTCTAGACTATATAATATTTATTATAAAGCTAATTTTATTAAAATTTTAAATATTATTTAATTAAATATTATATTTTATAATTATATTCTCTATAAGCTAAAACTAGCTATAAATAGTAATATAATCTTTATATTTAGCTCTTTAGTAATTATATTTATAAAATAAATATATTTTTAGTTTTAATTATTACTTAATAAAGTTATAAGTCTAATATATATTAATAAGTAATATATTATAATTAATAAGAAAGGAATTAATTATTTCTTTTATAAAATATAATTATAAAAAAAATTCTTATAAATTTAAATTAAAAATAAATTAAATTATAATATTTCTTTTTAATTAATTAGTTTTTATAAATTTAATATAATATTATATTATAATTAAATATTATTTTAATTTAATATAAGGTTATAAAAGGCACGTTATAGATATCTGCTATCTATTATATATTTAATTTTAGGTTATTTTATATAGCTTAAAGGGTAAGAAGGATTCTAGCCTTATTTAAGGACTATAATATATTAGGTAGTTAGAAATTATCTAATTAGATAGAGATATTATAAGGTAAGGGATTTTTAATCTGCTTACTTATCTAATCTACTCGCTTATTAAACATATTAATAGTATATTAATTATAGTAGATTAAGTACTTAATTAAATTCTACTATTATATCCCTTACTAAGAAGTAATAGAAATAGAATAGATAGCTTATATCTTTTATAATTAAATTTTTAAAGACTATAGATTACTATTTAAGATTCTATTAAATAGAAAGATAATACTTACTAATAAGTTTTAATAAGCACTTTTAGCATTATTAATACCTAATTACTAATTACTTATTATATTTAGACTATAAAAAGATAAATAAATTAAATAAATAAATTAAATATTAAATAAAATAATACTATATTAACTATAAGTAAATAATTAAATATAGAAACTGCTAATTATTTAGTCTACTTATAATATAGCTTATAATAAAAGCGTTAAATTAATACTATTTTATATTAATTTTAAGTTTATATTAAATACTTATTATAATAAATAAGACCTTAAGACAGTTAACCCTACTATAATCCTTAAAGTAAATTAACTTTAAATCCTTTATAAGGAGATAAAGAAAGAGCTTAAATATATTAAATAATAAATAAAGTATTACTATAATATTAAAAATGGAAATATAGTCTACCTATTTATAAAAAATATTATAATAAAATAATCTTTATATAAGTTTAACTATAAATATATTAGACTATATAAAGATAAATAATAAGTTAAGAAAGATATAGATAACTTAGAATTACCCTTAAGGTTAGACTTTACTTAGTATACTATATTTTATTTCTTAAAACTGCTATTTATATAATTTAAATTAAAATTAGTAACAAATTATAAGAAATTAATAGATTAGAAGTCTATTAAAATATTTAATTAATACCTAATAACTCCTAAAGAACTTCTATTAGGCTTATATAAGGGAAAAGCATTAAAAAAACTATCTTTAAGGCTAAAAGTAGCTTAATTTATCTTAATAAGGATATTATTAACTTAAAGATTATAGAATACTATATCCTTATAAGTAGGTAGCTAAACCTAATAAAACTTTATTAGACTAATTTACTTCCTAAAGACTATAATATGTTACCTTAGAATAATTTTCCTTTATATAATTATAGATTTTATAAATCCTTAATAAATAGCTAATAGCTAATAATAAATAAGACTATAATATAGCTATCTCTTTATTATTTTCTAATTTATTTTTTTATTTTATTAAGTTTATTATTATTACCTATTAATAAGAAATTAAGAAATTATAGAAAAGAATATATAAAAGAGCATATAAAAGAACATATAAAA